>CM021110.1:206369950-206418401 GCA_007115665.2 Sequoiadendron giganteum | reverse complement strand
TCTCTTATTAACCCTTTCATACCTTTGTAAACTTTAAAACCCTCAACCAAAACTTCACCTACCTCTCGATTCAACTTGTCCATCCACCTATCTACTATCTTTGCTTTGCCTCTTACCTACACCAAATCATCTACCTCCTTTTTACTTAACAAAATAGGAGTCTCAATGGCCATTACCTATTGTGATCTTAGAGAGGATACACTTTTCAAGAATGAATGTAATTGATCCCTGAGCCTTAAGCTCATCCTTCTTTTGTTTATCCTTTATCATTCTTGACTTGGTTGTTGAAGCCACCACATCAATTAGGTTCATCTGCTGATTCCTAGTGGGCCTTCCCAAGTTAATAGTACTCAATTGATAATCTGTCAGTTGCATGTCCCCTACCTCCTTTTTTTTCATTGGCATGGCATAGTTAGCAACAATCTCTCCTTTGTCTGTGAGTCTGGTAGAGTGTAGGATCTTGGCCTTCTTTTTAAGCCTCTCTTGCTCAATTTCTTTCGTCATATCCTCCCAGTTGAGAGGTTGTGAAGGTGTTACTGCCCTTTTCTATAGATCCAATTTTAACCAAGTGGGAGCAATTGGAGTAGTAGTCCTCATAGAGGAAGACGAAGCAATAGTAGTAGAAGGTGGCTGCATATTTACTTCGGCTTGAGATTCAACCCTTGATTTCTCTTGTTGTTCTTGCACCACATGGATCTGCACAAGCTTTTTAGCCTCTTCCCTATCTTTTTGTTCTTGTATCTTCTTCTCTTCCTCTTCTTTCTTCAACCTCTCTTCCTCCAACTGATCTCTCTCTACTTTTTCTCTTTCCAATCTTTCCTTTTCTAATTTTTCTTCCTCTAGAGCTTCCTTTTCCAATTTCTCTTTCTCTAAAGCCTCTAGTCTTTCTCTCTCTAGTCTTTATGCCTCCAAATCCTTAAGCTTTCCTGCCATTGCTTCTTCTTGTTGTTGTTTCTTAACCAGCTCTTCTGCCTCTCTTTCTTTTTGGTGAGCTTCCTTAGCAATTTTTAACTTGGCAACCAAGATTTCCTTCTCCCTCTGATTTCTTTCCTTCTCTTCTTCAAGGTCATGAATCTTTTTTATTAGTTCCAAATTGTCATTCTCTTCTTTAACCTTGAATTCATATTCTTGTTGCCTTTTCTGTCTCTCTTCTTCATCAAATGTTGCCTTAGCTTCAATTTGTTTGGATTTTAATTGTTGTTGGTGCAATATAGCATCAGCTTGTGCCTTGGCATCAATTTCTTTTTATTTCTCCAAGGCTGCAGCCCTTGCATCAGAATCCCTTTCGCCTCTTCAAATAGCATCCATTGATCTTCTTGTGTCAAAACCTACTTATTATCCTCTCTTAGAGGCATATTTTCTTGCATATCTTTTCCAGACTCAGTCTTATCTGAATCTGTTCCAACATCATGAACCTCTACCCCTTTTCCCTTCATGGATTCAGCTATGTCATAAAGAGTTTCTCTTTCCACCTCTTTACCTCACCACTTTGCTACTAGGACCTGAGTAGAAGATTCTGCTAAGGTTGATGTTGAAACAACTGATCCAATTTGAGCCTATTCTTCTTGCATTTCTGATTCATCACCTACTGCTTCAAGTTCTATCTCTTCGATGTCTGGGGGAAAGAACTCCAAAGGCTCTTTAGGAGGTGTCTTCCTTTTGATCCTCTTGTATCCCTTACCCTTTTTAGGGGTTGGTCCTTGAGGAGCTTGAGTTCTTAACATCAACCACTGCACACTTCTATCCAATATTGTCCTTCCAATCTGCTTAATATCAATGGTTTCCTCATTGTCCCAATCAATTGGATCCAGACTTTTGGTGCCAATGTTCAAAGCTTCATAGGATGGATCCAATACAATTCCATCATCCACCAATGTGTTAGGAATGTTATCTTTAACACCAAGCTCTGACATGAGTGAGATAGATAATCTTTCATAATTCTTCTTTCTTAGATCATACTCATCTTGTCAATCACTCCAGAAGTCTTCTAACAAATTGAAATGTTTGTCAAAAAATGAAGGCAACAAGGCATGCATCTTACCCTTCGGTTCAAAATACTTAAGAGTTGTGTATAAACCCAACTTCAACTCTATCAGCTCCCTGCAAACCACCTTTGCTCCTAGCAAATGCTGACATCCATACTCACCCAACTTCATGGGAAACTTGTGACATCCTGTCTTATGTTTTATTCCAAGACGAGCATTGACTTCAAGAGCGTGATATAAAAACTCCATCAACACTATCCTGTTATTACAACACCTTGGAAGCAAATGTGGATGGCCTTCAAAACCAACTAACCTGAAATATGTGAATTTAGGGTATTGAATGTACCAACATCCCCATTCAACAATGAATTCCTTGGCTTCTTGACTCATCTGGTACCCTGCATCCCCATTCAATTGGTTGATGACTACATATATGAATGTATCATTGACTCTTCTGAAATGAGTCTCAGCAATTTGAAGAGACAACTGGTCATAATGTTCCCACACTTTCTTCTATCCATCCAAGGCTCCCATTATGCCCACTTTGTTCAAACTTGGGAAAATACCCAACCTTGTTGTTGCATACACAATATAAGAAGTCATAAAGAAATATTTAGTCTGCCTGATATTGGTTAGTTGATCATGAATAGCATTTGACACTATCATCGGCCAATCAAACCACTGGGCTCCATTTAAGATTGTCTGGATGAAAGGAAACATCCACTCCTTGAACCAAAATGGATCTCTCTTCCCAGAAACTCTAGACAGCATCATGATTAAATCTAATACCTCCTTATAGAAATTTTCCCTCGTTGGTTGGTCTGCAAGCTTGCTTAGAGACTTCTTTTCTGTTTTCAACCACTTTTTGTTCAAATGAGACTTATTAGAGTCCTTATGCTTACTATATTTATCCAAGGCCTTTGCCTCATCCAACTACACCAAGCTCTTAGGATCTAGGACATTAAATATATTTTGAAATTCCTGAGGAGTGAGATCAATGATCACATTATTTTGGGAATCCATGCACTATCTAGTCGTAGGATTGTAGGCATTGGATGCTGTCAAGATCAACTCTGGGCATTGGATTGATAAAGGAAATATAGTGATATGTGCCAAGTCGGAATCAACAATCCTTTGTGTCCTTCCTGTTAGACTTTCACATTCTGCAAAGGTTTTTGCATATAACTCCTCAAAATTATATTCACCCAAATTGGTATCAGCGATGTCTGACCAATCTGATTCTACTTTGCTCACTTTCACCATGGGACTCCTATGATTATACCTCAATGTATAAGGTAATTGTTCAGGCTTGATCTTCTTTGGCTTAGGTGTTGCCTTTGATGTCCCTGTAGGCCGGTTCCTTTGAGCAACTTCTCCTGATGTTCCTAACAATTTCTAGCTTTCCTGCAGCAAAAACCTCTAATTAGATCTTTGAATATCATTATAAAACATGTTTTAAAACCATACCTTTCATGTATACATCAGAGGCGGAACCAGGCAGAAACATATTCTAAACAATCTCTTTTAACACACTGTCGGGATCAGAGTCGAAACTGGAATGGTATCTCTACTAACAAGAAGCAAGCTCGGAGTTGGAAATGAAAAGGTGACTGAAACTAGAACCAGAATGGAAACGAACTCGGTTTCCTTCAGATTTTTTGTTTTCATATTCGAGTTCAGCTCCGTTTTCACTTCCCTCAAGTTGACACCTTTATAAATTAAAGCTTCTTACTATAAGTGGAGTCAGAAACGGGATGGAAATGGAATCGATACCCTTTTGGAAAACATAATCTTTCAAGTTCAAAATCAATTCCAATCCCTCTTCCACCCAGGTTGACCATGACGTCATAAATGACTTCATCAATTTAATGTAGAACTTCATGGTTTCAAACTAGCCAATTTTCAAAATGACATGGGTCTAACCTGGGACTCGATAGAACCATCCCCATATGACCAGAGGGGATTGTATTTTAGGGTATCATATTTTAATCTTTTAAATGTGATCACGAAGAAACACACGAAACCCTAATCTACAACATGCGATATAAAAATTAGGGCACGGATTTAACCCTTCCTAATTTACCAGACTGAATGCGAGACAAAAACCCTAAGTAAAAACGAGATTCAACTAACCATAACTCACTGTAAAAACATGAATTTAATCCATCTCACTATGAAAAACCCAAACTAAATCTAGGCATTAAAAACCTAACCCAACACAACGCGATAATGACGAAATATGAAAGCGATCATGCCCTAACTCACTGTAAAACATGAAACGCAAACACAAGAACAACAAACACAAAAACATGAACAACAAACAACACGCAAAATTCAAGAAAATTATCCCGTTCAAAGATCAGAAATGATTAAATAAACAATATGAACGAAAACACAAAAGAAAAGGAATGAAACAATAGGAAAGAACCCTACCTCGAATGCAAAAACCTGGCTAACCTTCTGAATTGATTCTCAACAATTATCTCCTTCTCCTTCAACCGATTCGCTCAGATGGACTCTGCAGCACTTCTATTTCACTCTTCAATTTTTTAACAATGATAACAATGATACGTTTAATCCTTAATGAAGGTAAAAATCTGAATTCTTACCTACACCAAGCTATTGTCATTAATGCATTAAATACAATTAAAGCGGAGTCAGAACTTAAAGAGAACCAACACTTCACTACAGTGTGACTTCAGTCAATAAGTCAACGACCCAGAAAATGGCGGGGATGGAATCGAAATGGAAATTGATCTGGAATATTAAGAAATTTCCTAACTTCATTCTCGTTCCAAGTCCGGGTTTGCCAACAAAGCACAAAATGAAACCAAACACAAAAAGTAAAACAAAAGACCAACATAATAAAATTTAACACAAGGACTTAGACTAAAACCAAAAGTTGAAATAGTGGAGGCGGAGACAAGATGGATTTTGATTTCACAATTTTCAATAAACACCAACTTAACATCCACTCCAGTTCCAGCTCCGGTAAAGACAAAACAAAAGATCAAAAAAGAAAGACTGTCAGGATGGGAATCAGAATGAGTTTTGAAAGAAGTTTCAAAACCTGATTTGGTTCTGGTTCCGATTCTGACAGACTAAAAAATAAACAAAGTTTTGCAAGCAAAAGACTCCAAACTTTGTTTGAAAAACAACAAGAGATAATAAAAAAAAACAAAGGGGGACCCATTTTGACCAAGGCAAAAGATGGGGTGGTTATGCAAGGAATAACAACTATACTCTTAGAGGTGTCTATGTATTCTTCTGAGAATCCTAATGCCTTAACCAATTTTAGGGTACACAAGTTCAAACTGGCTCCTCCATCTACCAAGACTCGTCTGACTTTGGTTTGATGGACTAGGACTTCAAGATGTAATGGGTCATTATCATCAGTCTTTTCGGTTGAGTAATCTTCTTGAGAAAATGTGGCATGATGTGATTTGGTTAAATACCTCACCATTTCTTCAAAACAATTGACATCTATGTTTGTAGGAAGAATCATGTTCTGTAAAGCTTTGTCAAGAATGGTTTGATGCTCAGGTGATAAATTCAATAGTTCCAAAATGGATATTTGTGCGGGGTTTTTACTCAATTGATCAAGGAGGTTGTACGTAAACTTGGGGAACTGCGTAGGTGGCTCAAAAGAAGGACTTGGAAGAATTATCTTAGTTTTACGTGTGTTCACAACACATTCTGGATGCTTCTTAATGATGATGGTATGGGCATTTTCATTTGCAGCTCGGAGATGATTTATGATCTTTCCTTTACCATAGTCATACTTGGTATTGGCATAATTGGCTGATGGAGTATTCTTGGTTCCTGAACTAGAGGCCTTTCCTTCTGTGTGGTCATGTAATGGGTCTGTGAATACCTTATGATCACTATTCTTGGTATTTTTCTGCCCATTGACCTCTATGGTTCCATTTTCAACAAAGTCTTGTATAATATTCTTCAGTTGTCAACATTGTTGTAGGTTGTGTCCTTTTGTTCGATGATAGTCACAATAGGTGTTATCATCCAACCATGAAGGTTTAAACTATCCAGGATCATACTCTCTTGGTTCCAAAGGTTTAATGAGATCATGTTTAATCAAATCTTTGAAAATTGTCTCGATTAGTTGCCCCAAAGGGGTAAATTCACATGTAGGAAATCTTCTTTGTGGTCGTTGTTGTTGTGAATTTTGGACAAAATTTGTTGTTTAATTTGGACTATTCATCATGTCTTAATTGGGTTTGTAACCTCTAATTGCGATAACTAGTCTCGTATGTATGGTTTTAGCATCAACAATGCCATCATTTGTAACATTTTTGTTTCTAGACCAGAACTTGTTTCTATCATTGGGTGTGTTTTGATGTTGAACCATTGGGTTTCTTCCTGGTACTTTTATTTCTCCTTTGTCAATAAGGCCTTTTTCAAGGATGATGCCCTTTTGTACCAAGTCTAGGAATGAAGTACAACAATGTACCCTTAAGTCACCTCTCAGTTTTAGATTGATGTTTTCAAGGAATATCATGACCTTTTGTTTTTCTGGAATTTCAACTAAACATTTGCTAGCTAGACTTCTCCATCTCTCAAAGAAAGTGGTGAAATTTTTTCCATCTTCTTGTGTTATGTGGCACAAGGTAGCTATTGTTACTTCATTATCTATGTTAAAGTCAAATTTTTCGATAAACTTCTCAGCTAATTCACCCCAGGATCGTATGCCATATGGTAATTTAGAAAACCATTCTAGTGTTATCCTGATAAGGGTTCACGGAAATAGTCTCATCAAGTATGTGGGGTCATATGATATGTCCATGCATGTCGTTGAGAATTCTATAATTTGTTCTAAAGGATTATTCCTCCCATTATACTTAGGAAAATTTGGTACGATGTATCCATGGGGGAAGGGTGTCATGTAAAGCACTTTGTCAAATGGACATGGACATAGATCTTGCGCTGAGATAGTTCATTTGTTTGACATAGACATGTTGTCCATCTATTGTAAAATAATTTGCATTTGGTTTTGGAGAACATCAACTTGTGTCAAGGACATGTTGTTTGGATCAATGTAGGTGTTCTGAAATGCTATGTTTTATGACGGGTTATGATTTGGTGAGGGAATATATCCCATTAGAATGTTCTTGTTATGTGTGGGGATAGTTCCTATCTAAATGTTCTGATTTGGTATAGGAATTTTCCCTGTCTGGATGTTTTGATTTGGTATAGGAATATTTCTTGTCTGAATGTTCTAATTTGGTATAGGAATATTCATGCCAACTTTGGATCTCTTACCAGTCGTGTTGGTGCCAAAGGGGTTTGGTGAAGTTTCTCCCGTAGTAAATTGTAAACCTTGTGTTATGTTGAAAGGGATTGTGTTTACAATTGATGATGTTTGAGTTGGCATGCCAGTTGGTATTGTTGTGGTGATTTGGGGAATAGAAACACTTGACATCACAGTTTGTATTGGTTGAGTAGACGGTGTTTTCAAAGTATGAATATCAAATCCTGGTGGTAGTGTGGCACCTTCTACTAGAAACTTTGCTAGATACTATTGGGGATCATTTGCCAAACACTCATCCATAAAGGATGCAAATTCAGGATCTTGTACTGTAGCGTTTATGTCTTCAATATAAATTTGTCCATGTGTGTCTCTAGTGACATGTTTTCAAGCAAAGGTTTGTGTGGTCTTTATTTCCCTGATGGTTGATTTGTGAAAGGATTGAAAAATTCATTAGGGACTGACATTGCTTTATGTTTCTTTTGAGACCTTGTTTCGACCATGAAAAGTTGCTCAAAATGGGGTAATGCAAACTATGTCTAAAAAAAAGGTATGTCCTATTTCTATGTTTTTTGGATTTTCTGACAATAAAGGATGTTGCTAAAGATTTCTAAAATGGATGTATGCTAAGATGACGTATGGTAGGATGGACAATATGCAAAATCTTGAGTAGACTATGACGGTAAATGATTCTAAAAATGGGTATAACCTACCACCTATGGAATAAATGCATGCAATGATTTGAGTTGACCAAGGAACCTGATTGTAGGACAAAGATAGTTGACAAGGTGAATTTCCCAAACTAGATTGTTGAGCTGGAAAGATTCACAAATAGGACCAAAGTGACTAGGTTCAATGATGAGGACAAATCGGAACATGAATGTATCCAATGACGAGGAAAGTTATCTATTCTACGATATGCAATTTCCTAGGAAGTATTTAAATGCATGCAACTTAGGATGACTATGACTAGGATGTATATGACACATAATAATGCAAGGTTTTGAGAAAAAAAATTATATTTTTTGTCCAAGGTTGATCTTAAGAAACAAAAGAGAAAATTATAGTCATGCGTTCGGACTCGATTTGCAGTTTCAACTGACTCCATTTGATTGATCAAGTTTTATTGACAAATACAACAAAAACAAGCACAAAATACAAGTGTTTTCAATTTATAGTGATAGATCTGTTAAAACCAGAAAATATTTACAACCTAGGCTTTGTTGGACAATACTTGTTGAGTTCTTACTTGGATAAATCCAGCTATGCATATTCAAGGTGGATGAATAGTAGCTTGACCCCACTGACTCCCCTCCACGTCACTCACTTATACGGGGTAGCCAAGCTACTGTACCCATGAAACTTCCATGGCATACATCTCATCTTCACACATGAACTGTAAGAATGTAAGACGGCTTCACAGGTCTGAACCTATTGCACCAACAAATAGATAGGATTTTGGAAAAACTACATCATGGTTTTTAGTAAGGGCATTTCGTTCGTGGGGCACCATCCAGTATGACGAGAGAGCATTTTTTCCCTTCTCGTCGAAACAGTGAGTGTGATTTCTGTGGTTTCTCCCAAAAATCCATTTTTATATACCAAGTGGAAGTCGCTGGCTAAAGCATGTTACCGGTCTGAGTCATCTTGGGGTGAGTACTCTTTCCCACCAAGACAGACCTAAGTTCTATAGTCAGTAACTGTTTCTCTTACACCCATGATCACATGACTGCACAAGGGGAGAGGATACTTCAATATACCAAATAGTAAAGGGTTACAAAATGTTCTTTCGCACTAGACAAGGCAAACATTGATTCTTTTTAATCCAAATGACAATTATTTATCTACCAAATAGAAAGATTTCCAAATAAAATTAACAAAGTCATTAGGTCATGCATGAAAACTGATCAGTAGTTCATTTTGTGTCTTCAGCTTTCGTCTTGCAGAAAATAAGTTTGTTTTTGGTTATTTATTTGGTCTCTATGCTTCATCCTACAAAAAATTAGTTACTCCTCTAAACACAGCTGCAAACAAACATTAGCGAAAAAATGAAATAACACAAAAAATGAAAAAAGAAAATGTGAATGTACGGAAGTTTATAAAAAAATGAAAAATCTATTGCGAAGAAGATGTGGCTTTTCAAGCCACAGATGTGGGACGATGTTGACAGGCGGATGTGATTCAATGTTGACAGGCAAATGTGGTTCATGTTGGCAGTCGGACGTGGTGCGAAATGTTGACAGTCAGATGCAGTGCAAAGTTTCACAAATGTTGTGCAAAATGGCAGATGCGTTGCGGGATGGATCAGATGCTGCTCGAGAATATGGATGTGTCATTTATTTAAGCAGATGCGGTGTGTTGTATGATAACCTACGAAATAAAAAATGGAAAGATGAAAAGTATTGCGCAAATTTGAATTGTGATTCACGTCGGGTTCACGAAATGTAACATCGATTTTTTGGAGAATTTTGTTGCACAGATTAAGATGATCAAATCTAACAAATAATCTAAATAAAAACAACAAAGAACAAGTAAATGAACATAAAAAAATTAAAACAAATAACTGAAAATATTTCATCGAATATGTGTCCACTTCTTTGAATTATCTCGATTGTCCTTATCCATTTTGTTGTATCAGTATTCTTGCCCTCGGATTTTTAGTATTGATGAAAGCATAACCTTGTTGAATGTATAAGAAAAATATCGAAGATTAAGTTTCTTCTCAAAAGTATTGATTTTTGGGAGGAGGAATAATGATAATGATAGGCCATTTTATAGATTTTGGGTTTTCAAAAGATTGGCTCAGATTCAAAAGAGAGATCGACGAACGAGATTGATGAATGTCATGCGATGTGAGTTATGTGTCAAATAGAACACGAGTTAGAAAATTTTGCAAGATAAAGATTAAATTAGAATGATAACTTAATCTTGTGTCAAGGCTATTCAAAAATAGAAAGAACATGAGTTCCAGATTAAATAAACAATTTAATCTTCAATTAAGAGTCTTTGGAAATAGAAGAAATAGAATTTGAATGAAAAAGACAAAGTTAGAACTTGAAGAATAAAGAATTCGAATGGACACATGAATTAATTAATTAAATAAAGATATTTAATTAATAAACACATTCATGTATATGAGTTAGAACTAGATAGTTTACTAGTTGTGACAGAGAGTCCTCTCGCAGAGACGATTAGATATTGAATCCAGAGATAACTGGTGGATTTAAAATAGATCTTGAGTTAGAAAGTGAGTGAATGATTTAGATATGTGACATAAAGAATCAATAATGAATTAAATGTTAATTTAATTCAACATTTGAAAATTGAAAGATGAATTAATTAAATAATGTAATTTATTTAATTAACTGTTGAAAAGGATTAAATGAATAATTAAATAATAAATATTTAATTATAGTTGAAATATGACAAAGGGGTAATTAAATAATAAATTGTTTAATTAAGAAGGAAAAAGGATTAGTTAGCAACATAATTAAATAAATATGATTTATTTAATTAATCAAGTTGAATAAAGGTCATTATGAATTAATGAATTAATTAAAAAGGGGTATTTAATTTATAGAGGAAATATTTGTTAGAAAGGTAATTAGGTAATAAACGTTATTTAATCATGACCATGGATAATAGAAAATTATGTTAAAACTCGCAGGCCTAGACCAATTTTCGGTGTCTACATATATATCTTTATTTATTCAAAAAAAATTTACTTGATAATAATTTACTTAATACATTAGAAAATAAAATTTAGCTTGATCATATATGATATCTGGATTGCTTTTTATAAATATGTATATATATTTATATATACATACTGATATATATGTTATATGTGTATAAGCTTGTAATTGGGTGTATGTGTATATATACTAGATGAGACCTATAAGAGAATATTGTTGCATCAACTATAAAATGATCATGTAAGAGAAGCAAATAAAATTCAATGAAGAATATTAATTTGACCATTTGAACAAATGTAAGTTTGATTGAATAGATAAGTTGGTGTTTCTTTTTATGATAGCTGGCTTCTCTTAATCATTGATTTGTTTAATGATTTGCATGAACATAATGTGATTGATCAAATGGATAATCTTTTGAGTTGAATATTGGGGTGCTTCTGTAATAGTAAATTTGATGTTAGTATTTTTAATTGTGTTGGGTGTCTTCTAGAGGCTAGGTGGGTAAAATTCTCTTCTTGATGGAATTTTGTTAGACCTTGGTGATGGTTGGTTTTGCATTGAATGTGTGTATGGTGATTATTAGCCTTCCATAGTGTATTCTTCCATACGATTGGAACTTGTGAGTGGGAAGGGTTATGCCTCACCTTGTAGTATTGTTAATGATTTTTTTATTGTACAAGTGTCTTTGCTCTTTGATTTTATTGGGATCTCCTTGTTGTCAATAGGGGAGTGGCTCTCAATGGGGGTTGACACACAAAGTGGTGCTTGGGTAACCCCTGTGGGAGTCTCATAATTTAAGTGATAATCTAAAATGAACTAGGGGTTGGGTAGTAATTACACTAATCAAGATAAGTGAATGCCTCACTCATGGCTCAAATGCTCATATAGGCTTGAGATGAGTCGAGAATGCCTAGAATGGAAAAATCAATTGCCTCATCTTCATGAGAGGTATGTTGATTCCGCATAGGTTTACATGAGGGGTTGGAGATCGGTAGAGGCTACCAAGGTAACCTAGGATGGGGGTCATGGCCTAGGAAGATATTCCTAGGTAACCCATGACAAACTATGTGATGACACTCCTCCTATGGCAAGCTATTATTCCCTTATCTCTTGTTTTCTTTGATGTTTATGTGCCTCTAGAAGTGGTGTTATTGCCGAGTGATGTTGGCCTTTGAGTTGTCTTTTTTCTCTTAATTTTCTTATGGTGGTACCTTAATGCTATCTCCTCACATAGGGGGTGGACCTTAGGGTTCCACATGGTTGGGTAGAACATGCCTTGTACTCCATTGGGTTCCCTCACTTGGTTCATGTTTGTGGTGACTACTACTGGATTGAAGACGTATACACTTGTACCAGCTCATGTGGATTATTATTCATGTACTTGCATTGTTTCTCACACATATTGTACCATGTATATACTTCTAATGTACTCTCATATCTCATTCAAGGAGACAATGATGTAATGATGTAACTTTGTAACTTATTGTGGAACTTTCTATTGAAATTTATTAAGCTAATTAAATCGACTTGAATGGTAATTATGGATGACTTTTTACAATTAATGATGTTACTTTTGACATTAGTATTTAGAGATATATATTTTAATTTTGAGTAATGTTTCCAACAAACCTTGAGTGCATCATTGGAATTGAGAAGTACTCAAGATTTGATATCTTGAGGAGTGACTTCTTAGGTTTTAGGTATCTTGAGAAGTCACTTCTTAGGATATCTTATCTTGAGGAATTTCTTAGTGCATCATGATACCCGAATGTGGTTCAAGATGGAATTATTTAACTTTATGAAAATTTAGATATGTTTACCATTTTTGTTATATTCTCGCACAAATTCAATGTTAGACTCTCTTTTGGTAATAAATAATATGATGATGACTATTACATATGCTAGTTAACTAGATGGCTTTTATAATACATTATAAGTGACATGATATGGAAAATTCACATTATTAGTTGGAATGGTACAATGAAATGAATTTTAATTCTTGTTTGTATGGGTTATGAGAAATCTAGTAGTGTAGTCATGAACCTTAGAGGACTTAGGTTATAAATTAAGTTGAAATTTCAATTGTAGTTGTGTGATTATTTCATTTTAAAAAAAATCATTTTAGGTGATAGTGTGTTGTTCTCTAGGGTTTCATGGTGGGGGTGTTACAAGAACTATATGTACCAATACACAAAACAAAATATGTAGTGGTAGGAACATGCAAGACATGAAGATTACTTATTTTCTTCTTAACATTGCTGATATATTTTATGTGCTCAAAGCTCCAAGTGAACTTAATTTTCTTCAATGGTTTTTGTAATGATTCTTTGTCATATCCCAATCCATGATATAAGATATTTACATAGTCTAACATGCCTAACAAGGCTTGAATCTTCTTCTTGTCAAAAAATATTTGAATCCTAAAAAACTTATCTTTGGTGTGAGACTAAACCTTAATAATATCATTATAATAATTCCTAATAAACTACAACTATTACTATATCATTTAATTTTATTAATAGATAATATAATACCAAATTTATTGGCTAAGTCATAGAATATTTTAAGATGGCGATATCATTCGTCTATGGTAATCTAGAAAATAAGAGAAAACAAGAAAATTTTAAATTCCCTTAAAAACAATATTCATATATACTCTTAGAATTATGCTAGAACATCATCAATCCAAATGCTATACTTTTCATTCATAATGTCAAAAGGGAGAACTAAATAGTTTTATGTTGATTTTATTTCTTCACTTGAACATAATAAAATCTAAATTTGCAATAAAATTGTGAAAATGATTTATAGTTAGCAACCTTTTGTAGTAAATAAGTTTGATCAAGAATTGGATAAGGGAATAGTTAAAATATGAAATTTAATTGTCTACAATTGATAATCTTTCTCTTCCTACCTATATTTTTTTCAAAATGCTTGTTTCTTATAAAGATGTAGTGGTAGAATGGATATTTTGATGTTTTTAAGAATTTTACATCTTCTAATTTTTAATTATTTGCTCTATGTTTGGATAATTAGTAGAAGAGATGAAAATTTTATTACCAATATTCATATGATTTGATTTTTGAAGACATATCCATTATTGGCATGGTATTGATCTAATTTTCTTGTGGATCTTCTAAACACATTTCTTTCTCTATTTTTATATTCTATCTCAGTAAACTATAGATAATTGTTAGATTTGAAAATCATAGTAGAAGGAAAATTTTGAAAGGAATAAATAATTTTTGAGACCTCAACCCTTTCTCTATTTAGAATAAACAATACATGCTTGTTATTGCTTCCATTGGGAGAATAAGTGTACAAATATTTCCTCCTAGAATTATATCAACACACATCTTATTCATCTCAAAGAAATCAAATTTAAAACTTTTCCCTTTCATGGTGGTTCTTTCCTAGTGCTTATACTTATCGTAGCTGAAGACTCGGACTTGGATATCCATGCTTTTGTACTTAATATTTTCTATAGATTATTCCCAATTATTTTATATTGGAGAAGTGAAAAATGATAGTGAAGCAATATTATTTGTTTGTGCATCATAGTTTTTTTATTAATTTAAACATAAATGAATTATGCATACCTTTTTTTGTACCTTGTTTTCATGTGTCCCATTTTTTCTCTATTTTTCTCTATGGGTGGGAATTTGACCCTATCCCACTCATTGTTGACATATTTTGAATTGTTCTAGTTAAGAAATAAAACATTTAATGTGTATTTTTGAATGTTTCATGGTGTTAAAATTCCATCACATTTGGATAGAGGGTCCCAAAATAAGCCTTATTCCTCTTTGAGGTTTTTGAAAATTAGTTAAAAGCAAGGAGTTATTGGCTTGTAGGTTTTACCCCTCCAATCGGAAAAAGGTCTAGCCCTATAAGGTCTAATTCATTTTTTTCTCCTTGTAAGGTCATATTGGATATCAAGTCCCTAAAAATGGAAAAAGATAGCTTTTCCTACATAAAATCCTTTCGAGGGAGTCAAGCCTCCATTGGAACCTCCCATTTAAAAATGAAAAGTAGTCTGGTTCAATTAAGTATTTTTGAATCCATCCCCTTTAACAATCTAGATTTAATATTTGTGGAAGTCTAGTCTCAATAAAAAATGAATTGCTAAGACTTTCTCACTAGCCCATAAAAATTAGAATTTGGTGGGGCTCAATGAGAAAAGAAACATGAAATTCGACGTGTCTCCATGTGTGACCTCATGAGTATGACAATCCTAACACCATTGGTTGAAATAAGTGATTCATCAACATGCATAAAGGCTTTAAAAATAAAATATAAGGGAAGGAATGGAAGTTATTTCTAGGGAAAGTGTTGTTGCGATGCACAACTCAAAAGATGATATCATTAAAATTTATAAAGCATTGCACTATTGGACAAGGTAAATGACTCAACAATATGTGGGTTTGTCTTCTTTTGATTAAAGAGGCTAAGGAGAGTGCATAAAATTGATACTTGGTGTGACTACACTATACCTAAGAAGGGACAAGTCTAAGACATTTCCCCCATCTTGTTCCATTATATATTTGTGCCAAATTATAAACAATGGCCCCTATATTCTATCAAAGAGCCATCCAATTTTTTGGGCCCTTGATCACAAGTAAAATATATTTAATATTTTGTGCATCATATAAAGCTTATTATGATAAAGAGTACACATTTTTGCACCATTTACTAAAATAGAAGAGCCAATAATTTTGTGAGTCTAGGATGAGAATTTTATTTGTTAGATGATTGAAGTGGTTTTGTTAGCACCTATGGTTATTGTAAGGCCCCACCTTGCATGTGATTATTAAAGCTCTAATATATTTTATGTGTTCCTAAATATATGGTAAGATGTATTGTGGATGACAAATAATGTGATTATTTGATAATATTATTTCTTTTCATTTTGACATTCTATTTATGCTATCGTGAAGGGATTAGGAATCGTAAATTGTTAATATGAGTTGAAATTATAAATGAAATGGTTACAAAATGAAATCTTATTGCAAGTATCAGATTAATGTAATATACGATTGTTGCTTATGGTTTCATTGGTAATGTGTAGGAAAGGAATATTTAGTATGAGAAGGGAAGATCATTGAGTAGATCAAAAGACATCTTCTTGTGGTGATGAATTTGACCCCCTTTTGAGGCTTAGAAGGAAATAAAGTTAACAAGTTGATAGAGTAAGGTGGTAAGGGTTGATATAAAAGGGATGATTTATATTTTGGGTTGATATGGTATTTATTTGTGTGCCAAGTGAGTTGTAAGCTAGGGGATAAGGTTTAAAAACCATTATCGAAGTTGAAATTCGGATAGGTCCTTAAATGGGTCTTTAAAGAGGGTTGTTGGTCCATTTCTTTGGTTGGGATGCAAAAATAAACCCTCTAGGGTCTATACCATAGTGGTAGGGGTCACATAGGCATACAATAGTACCCCTAGGACATGATTTGACCCCTAAATAGTCCTCATTATGGAGAGTGGCGAGTTTTGAAGAGATGATGGGATGTAAAGATGGAGGGTTTGTCCAAGTGCATGTTTCTTCTTCAATAAGGAAAAGAATCTCATTTATGGAGGTATGTATAATCCACACCTCCCCATCCAAAGGTTTCAAGTTCAAACTCCTATATATTTTGGAGAGGAAAAATGAACGAGGTGTTACCCACTTCTCCTCTTGGAGAAATTTGGTGGAGGTGGTAGAGAGAAGGAGAAGAAAAGAGGAGTTAACCTCCTTGGGAAGGGAAGTGATCAAGATGGATTGGATTGGAGAGGAAGGATAAAAGAGTCCAATCCCTTCACCTAAAGGAAAGAGATAAGTTTTCCCTACTTTCACCCTCCCTTGTTTTATTGTTGTAGGATGTCAGCGTGTTTATATGAATCATTGTTGAATATAGTGAGTGGAGAGACCTTAGGAATGTAATTTATGTTATGACATTTCAATCTTTTATAAATTTTGAGAAGATCCCATTTATCATCTTGGGGTTAACATGTTTATGTTGCTTAGGGGTATGGCTAGAGACTATAAGGCTTCATGATGTGATTTCGGTAAGGTGGAGAGTAAGCTTAAGTTCTTTGGCATGTAAATCATTGTTCTTCAATAATATTTACAATATGGAAAATTTAGAAAGATAGGTTTTACATCTATACAAGGATAGAATGAAAAAAAAAAGATTTATTTCATTGGCATGTTACTTTTTTCATCCTTGTGTATTAAATACATAATATGTGAAGTTTAAGTAGGGAAAATTGTATCTTTTGTGTAAAATGGTAAGAAAACACTTTATGAGATTGTGCTAAAAGAAGAGCTTGGGATAAGGAGGTATTTACATTTGGTGGTTCAAGGAATACAATATGGTGTATAATGTATGTGATGGCCTCTTGTATTTAGACCTTAAAGAAGAATGTTACATTGTGTAAATAAAAAAAATAGAGGTGTAAATAAACCTATGTTGAAAAATGGATGCTTGTAAATAAGTTTGAAAGTTTCAAGAGTATGTCAACCTCTTCTACTAAAGATATAAAGATATCCCTTCAAGTTCTTATATTTTAAGATGTAGAGAAAGATTAAAAAATCTCTTAATGGAAGATAAATAGGTGTTTTATAAAATGTAATAATTTTATACATTAACATTAAATATAATATATTTCATACATTATATTGTTGCAGCTATAATACTTTATTTTACATAATATAAATATATTGATATACAATTATTTTACTTCCATATATAAACTTACTGAAATAGTTTGCATCTAGATTATTTTAAATAACAAAGAAAAAAATTTACACACATTAAATAAATGAAAGGAAAATTATACAAAATAAAATTTTATTTTAAAATGAATTTATTTAATGGTTTCCTCCCCTCGGAGAAAGCTAACTCCTAGACAAAATGGACCTATGTATGTAGCATGATATTGTACCTCCCACCCCCCATCTCTTGTGGTGGACAAAATGGCCCCAACAGAAAAGGTGGTCAGACAGACAAATACCACCGACGAAAAAAGTTGATGGTCAGACGTTAACTCCGTCATGTCGTTGCCTATCCTATCGTCGAGAAAACATGTTAGCATCGATAGGTTTTTGAAATCATATTTTGGGATGGACAAAAACCTAAAAAAATGTGGCATTCCAAATAATTATTTCGTCCATTTCGTGGCATTTGAAACCATTATTTACAAATATCAAAAAGCCCAGACGAGGTCCCATTTTCAACAACGACGTTTTGGTGGAGAGCAACGGGAAGGAGTTGTAGGCGTTTGGAGCTAGCAGGTATTTATATCTTCTTGAATTATTTATCATTTTCCATTCCTCCTAGGAATTATGAAGAAATGAATGACCATTCTATGGGGTTATGGTTTATGTGATTTTTTGTTGAGGGTTTTTTAATTTTTTATTCCTCTCATCTGTTGGTTTTGAAATTATGCACTTTCCGGATGAAATAGATGATAATCCATTATGGAAATATGAGTGAAATAAGTGAATAACGTTTACAGAAACCAGAAATCATGTGAAATATATGACAAGGTTGGAAAATGCAATGTGGGATTTGCAATGAAATGGTATATTGTGAAAACCATATAAAGGCGAGAATGTTTCCATTGTTGACATTCTTATTTTGAACGTTGCAGGGTTTTTCGTTGGAGAAAGGGATATTTATTTGAAATGCAAGGTTGTTAATGTTTTTTGTGTAGAGGTTTCTTTATTTTTTGTTTCTTTTATGTTTGTTTTTGAATTTTGACATTGTCAAATGAAATAAATGACAACCCATTGTGGAAATATGATTGAAATTACTGAATAACGTTTATAGAAAGCAGAAACCATGTGGAATATGTTATGAGGTTGGAAAAGGCAACATGGGTTCTGCGATGAAATGATATATATTGAAAACCACATAAAACCTAGAACGTCACCATTGTTCACATTATTATTTAGAATGGAAAAAAAAGCACAAAAAGTGGCATTTGAAATCATAATTTGCAAATAGAAAAATGCCATGACGAGATCCCATTTTTGTCGCCATTTTATACACTCTCATTTTGGAAAAAACCATGTCTCATAAAACTCTGACTATTCTAAAACCCTTTAGAAGTAACAACCCAATTGGTTACTCGCCCCTAACCTCAATTTGGTATATTTTGTGATTGTCTGGAGAACCTTTTGATATTTAGATAGTAAGAATGTAATGAAATTAGAAAATAGTAGGGATTATGAAACCTACAGGGCACAGTGTTATAGATTGTTTGCAATGTTGGAAAACACACTATCTCATGGCAGTTAACTCCTACCTACCTTTCCTAGACGTTTGGTTTTGTCTGCCATTACAGTCCACTTTGGTGCGGTCCAAATGTCATTTTACTTTCTTTATCTGAGTGGAAAAAAATTCCCAGACGAAAAAGAAGGCTAGATGGACAAATTACATCGATGGAAGGACTTGATGGTTAGACATTAACTCAAACCTGTCGTAGCCTATCTTGTTGCCAGGAAAATATGTCAATGTTAGTGGGTTTTTAAAATCATATTTTGGAATGGAAAAAAATCCAAAAAAATGTGGTATTCGAAACCATTATTTGCAAATATCAAAATGAGGTGCCAATAATGTAATCAAACTGGAAAACAATAGGGATTATGAAACCTGCAAGGCACAGTGTTGTTATAAATTGTTTGCAGTGTTGGAAAACACACTATCCCATTTCAATTAGTTTGATATGAATATTTTTATTTCGTTATGCTCCAAGAATGTAATTAATTCCACTTTCAAATTTTTGAACAACTCTTTGCTATAGTCCAAATGTCATTTCGCTTTCTTTAAGTGATTGGAAAAAATAAAATTCTTGCATTATTTTCATTGTTGGAAAATACACTATCTCGTCTTAGTTGGTGGGAAAACTAACCTGACAACATCGTTAACTCCTACCTACCATTTCCTAGACATTTGTTGATGTCTACTGGTTTTGTCACTTTGGTCCCCCATTTGGTTGGCTCCACACTATGACATCTCATCATGTTATATATGTTACCATGTATGTCGTTATGTATGTTTTCATGTATTTTTTTATGTACATAGGTCACTTGTGTCTAGGAGTTAGCCGGCTCCAAAAAGATAACTCGTAGACGAAAGGAACCTATGTATGTAACATGAGATCAAAATGGCATTTCAATTTCCTCATCTGATTCGACCAAATAAATGTTCACATTATTTGCAGTGTTGGAAAACACACTGTCTCCATATAAGTTGTTAAGAAACAAGCAACCCATATAGTGTTGTAAAACCCTCTTGAATCAGATGAGGAAAGTGAAATTCCATTTTGATCTCATGTTGCATACATAGGTCCTTTTTTAATCTATGAGTTAACATTCTCCAACAGAATGGTGGAGTTAATGTTCGACCATCAACTTTTTCCATTGGTGTTATTTTTCTGTATGACAACCTTTTCGTCAGGGCCATTTTTTCCACCGCGGGAGATGGGGGATGGGGGTATGATATCATGCTACATACAAAGGTTCATTTTTTCTAGGAGTTAGCTTTCTTCGATTGGAACAAATAAATTGCTTGCATTACTTGCACAGTTGGAAAAAACATTGTCTTCTCTCAGTTCTAGAGGGTTTTACAACACTATATGGGTTGTTTTTTTCGTAACACCTTATATGGAGATAGTGTGTTTTCCAACACTATAAATAATGTGAGAATTTATTTGGTCGAATCAAATGATTAAAATGAAATTCCATTTCGATCTCATGTTACATACATCGGTTCTTTTTGGTTATGAGTTAGCTTTGTCCTGATTGGAACAAATAAATTGCTTGCATTATTTGTAGAGTTGGAAAACACATTGTCTCCTCTCAGTTGCAGAGGGTTTTACAACACTAAATGGGTTTCTTGCTTCTTAACACCTTAAATGGAGACAGTGTGTTTTCCAATAGTACCAATAATTTGAGCATTATTTTATTTGGTCGAATCAGATGATGAAAGGGAAATGCCATTTTGAATATACCAATCAGAAGAGAAAAAATAAATAGAAATAAAATTCTCACATTGTTTGCAGTGGTGAAAATCACGTTGTCTCTTCTCAGTTATTCCTTCATGAAAAGTATTAGTTTTGTACGCTCCAAAAATTTAGTGAAGTCCACCTTGATCTTTTAGAATAATTCTTTGGTGACGTAAATATGACATTTCCCTTTTTTCATCTAATTGGAACAAATAAAATGCTCCCATCATTTGCAGTGTTGGAAAACACACTATCCCACGTTAGTTAGTTCATTATGAAAATTTTTGTTTCATTATTCTTGAAGAATGAAATGAAGAGAACTTTGAAGTTTTTGAATAACTCTTTGCTACAGTCCAAATTTCATTTCACTTTCTTCATTTGATTGGAACAAAATAAAAAACTCACAGTATTTGCAGTATTGGAAAACACACTATCTCCTCTCAATTATTTCCTCATGGAAAGTTTTTATTTTGTACAATCGAAAAATGTAATGAAGTCCACCTTCATATTTTAGAACAACTCATTGGTGATGTAAATATGGTATTTCCCTTTGTTCATCTGATTGGAACAAATAAAATGCCTGCATTATTTGGAGTGTTGGAAAACACATTGCCGCATGCTAGTTAGTTTGTAATGGAAAGATTTGTTCAAGTAATTTGGAGATTAAAAAATATATTTAGAAAACTCACTCTCTTGTGTCAAAATTATTATTTATTATTTGTTGGCAATATATATAGTATGAATTGTTGAATACATTCTTATAGTTTTCAAAAATTATGAGTTGGGAAATGGTGGGTGTTATACAAGTTGTAACCCACATAGTGTTCTAAAACCCTTTACAAGTAGCAACCCAATTTCTTACTCATCCTAACCTCAATTTGGTAAGTTTTGTGGTTTCCCCATGTGCAACTCCTTGTTTTGTTCTTCACCCTCTAGGTTTGACCATGGGGATTGAACCACAGAGTGTTATCCAACATGTAATTATTTTGTGCATTATCATATTTAACCAATGCCATAACCTACTATTTTTATTCAATCAAGGTGATCACCAAGGTTTTCATTGACTTATTAATGTTTATTCTTTAATAGTCGATGCACACTATGCTTTGCAACCATAGTGTCTTGCAATAATCTGTATTTTTTTAGTTATTTGTACAAGCAATGAAATAAACAAAATTTTGACAGTGGTGTGTGGTATCTCTCTTGTGTGTCTTGTCTTCCCTTATTGATTATGCAAGTGATTTCCTCTTTGATATGCTAGGAGAGATAAGTTTGAGATATATTTGAATGAACGTTCATTGCTTCACAGTTCCAACAGAATAGAAAAATGGAAGATATAATTGTTGATATATATTACAAGTGTTAGTAATAGGTTAAATTGGAAATTAATTTCCCATGGTACAAATTAATATATTTTTTCATTGATTGTAAAATTTGGCATGTTGTAGTCTGCACAACATATAATCCAATACGAGTGAATTTTTGAATGAAGTGAATTCTTTGTAGCAGGAAATTTCTATAATTTTCCAATTTAATCTATCACTAACACTTGTCTCTCTTCTAGGTGGTTGATATAGGTGAGGAAACAAAATTGAATAAAACAAGGGCAAGTGGATTGAGAAGGATTCTCTAGGAGACTTGAAGCTTCTGCAGTAAATACAAGTGATTCTGGCTACCATAGCTTGAATCACAAGTGTATTGGGCAGTTAAATTTCCAAAAAAAATTATATTTAGAATTTTTTATTTATATAGGGATTGGATGCTTATTGTAGGGAATGCAAACAATTTTCACTTTAATTTAAATAAAATAAATGTTACATTATTGTGTGTGTATTATATCCCAAAAATTTATGTGAATCATGTTTCCTTGTTGAAAAGTGAGTGTTGCATAGGAAATGTTTAAAGCATCGGTGAAGGGTGATACTACATCCTTTCAACTATCCTTCTCATAATTGATTTGTGTTAATTTTAGGTTGATTTTTTCCACACTAAATTGGTATCATTTTTCTCCCAAAATAGAACATGAACCTTTGGATCCTTGGTAATTAGATCAGATATATTTTGAAAAGAACATAACATTTATGATTTTACATTAGAGTAATTCTCCTTTTAAATGATGTACATTTGTTTAGTTGTGAAGCATTGTTGTATAGTTGGGTTTCATAAGGTTGTGAATAAGGAACATTTGTATTCTAATTATTTTACTCAGTATAATATACCATACAAAATGCAAAGGTGAGGCCATAATAACACAAAAATGGCCATTAGGCTTCCCAAATTTTGTAATGGAAGTGCTCTTCTGTAACACAATGCAAAAGTTCTGAAAACACAATATGTTTTACAATGTAGAAGCCTCTTTATAAATATGATTTTTCCTTGTTGCGACTTTGGAGGTTTAGAAACACAATGTGTTGTCAATTGTGCAGATGCTTATCCCAAAAAGACGCACCTATGTACATACAAAAAACACATAAAACCATAAATAAAAGCATACATAACAACATACATGGTAACAAAAAGTGAGGAAACCGACAAATGGGACCAAACGTCCAGGAAATGTTAGGTAGGAGCTAACGACACCATCAGGGCATTTTTCCCACCTCTTGTCAACTAAAAAAGGCAGGCGCCTTAGCTTTCTCATGAAGTCTCGCTTTCATCCACATTTTTTTCTAGCACGGGAAAATTGGTGAATGACGTGGGCCTTTTTGTTTCCAATCTACTCATTGAAAGTTGAAGGTTTGAGTGCATGTGGAGGAGTTGGAGGAGAAAATTGATCAAATTGGGGTGGCGGGTACTATCCAATAGTGTTGCAAAGGGTTTTACAACACTATTTGGGTTGCTTGTTTCTTAACACCTAGGGTTTTCCAACATGAATTATTGCAAAATAGAATGAAGTGTTTACTATGAAGCACACTATGTGTTAGCGGTTAATAAGCGGTTAATAGAGTCCCCCTTAAATTAGAGATGTGATATTTGATAAAATAGAACACCATCTATACGTTTGTATTTTTGCATTTCAAGAAAAAGGTTGGGTATAAGTAAAGGAAAGATTAAAAAAACATTGTGTTTTCCAACATGCACTACACAATGTTCACCACTTTCAATGAGTTTATTCATTATTGCCAATAACAGTAATAAATTGGCGTTCTTGCTATTTTTAATGCACACCTACATAAACGGGTTTAAAAAATAGAAGGGCTTGGGTATGTTGTTATGTGGAGGTTGAAAAATGCAATGTGCTGTGAAGCATGCAATTTGTTATATACTTGAAACTTAAACAAAATAATGGAAGGTGTGATTTTAAAGACATTTGTATTGTTTTGTAACATTCCATGTCGCAAAACTATTCGTGTTAAGAAGAAATCAACCCACTGTGAGATAACCCCTTATATGTAAACAAGGAGATTCGAACAACTAAAAATCCACATTGTGTTTTCCAAAATACAACTATTTTGTGCACTTATTTTTTCAATCATCTGAAATTTAAACACAACAATGCAAGGTGTTATTTGGAAGACATTCATATTGTTTTGTAAGACTCCATGTTACAATTCCCTACATGTTAAGAAGAAAGCAACCCACCATGAACCCTTTACATTTAAACAAGGACATTCAAATAACTGAAACCCAACACTATGTTTTCCAAATTGCAATTATTGTGTGCACTTTTTTTCATTCATGCAAAATTTAAATGAAATTTTTTCCCAAATTAAAATTCCTTATAAATTTTGAAAGGGATTTTGAACACATTCAGATTGTCTATATTATGAAATGATTTGAAGACATTCTTTCTATTTAAGAAGAATGCATGTTGGAAAACCCTAGGTGTGAAGAAACAAGCAATGCATATAGTGTTGTAAAACCCTATGCAAGTGAGAAGAGATTGTGTTTTCCAACACTACAAATAATGCGAGCATTTTATTTGTTCCAATCAAATAAAGAAAGTGAAATGAAATTTGGACTATACCATCTGAGAGTTGTTCAACAATTTGAAAGTGGACTTCATTACATTCCTGGAGCATAACAAAATAAAAGTGGAACTCTTTGTAACAGACTAACTCAAATGGGACAGTGTGTTTTCCAAGATTGTAAATAATCTATAACAACACTGTGCCTTGTAGGTTTCATAATACCTAATGTTTTCCAATTTCATTACATTCTTTGCACCTAATTCTACTTTTTGCAAATAATGGTTTCGAATGCCATGTTTTTTGTGCATTCCAAAATATGATTTTGAAAACCCACTAATGCTGACACGTTCTCCCAGCAATAGGACAAGCCATGAGAGGTCGAAGTTAATGTATGACCGTCAAGTCTTTCCATCAATGTCATTTGTTCATCCGACCTTCTTGTCTTTCGGGGTATTTTGTTCCAACCAGATGTAGAAAGTGAAACCAGATTTTAACTATAGTAAAGTGAAATATGAAACAAAACTCTTACATATTCTACATGGTTTCTAATTCTAGTAAACGTTATTTGGTTATTTTACTCATATTTTCACAATGGTTTGTCAATTATTTCATTCAACAATTGCAAAATTTCATATTTTACATTGCTCTCTACCAACTTGAAAAATGTCATTGTGGAAAATGGTGATGAGAATGGGACCTCATCTGGGATTTTTTCTATTTACAAATAATGGTTTTCAATGCCACATTTTGCACTTTTTGTCCATTCTGAAATATAATTTATAAAACATGATGACTGTAATGATGCATGCGACATGAATTTTTTTAGGGAGAATAGCGTTGTCCTAATTGCAGAAGGTAATATCCTTGCAACATGGCTTACACATGATAACGTGTTTCCCTTCTCCAGGGATAAAAAATATATGATTATTACTGGTAGTTGATTTATGCATTCAATTGTGTAATAAACTTTGCATCAATGTTTCAGATGAAACTCTGTGATCCATCATCAAGATGAAGAAGAGAGCTTAAGGGGTGGCATTGATGGCCTCTTCTTCATGTTGATCTTGGATTACAAATTTTGATCTGAAACGTTGATGAAAAAATTCTTGTAGAATCAAATCCAAAAATCAACTAGCAATAATCAATATGGATTGTGGAAAATTGATATCATTTATGTTTGATTATGCTATCATTTGAAAGACATGTTTTTTCAAGGATAATAGTTTGAGTTAACTATATTTTTTAGGGAGATTAGCTTCTACCTTGCAATTGGATTTCGCTATTCTCCTTAGAAGAATGCATGTCAGAGGCATCATAACATACAAAAATACATACACCACATGATGGGACAGTGTATTGTGGAAAACAATTGGAGGTTGGAAAACACTATGTTGTGAGTTCTTTCATTATGCACATTGAAATTTGAAGGTTTGAGAGCACGAGGTGGAGTTGTAGTTGCAAGATATATAAAAGCATGCAAATTCAACTGAGGGGGGAGTAATTAACTGGGATTTTACTTGTGAAGGGTTTGTAAATGGTATTTGGTTTTCAAGTTCAATAACACCCAATGTTTTCCAACCTGCAATTACACATTGTTGGCCTGTCCATTGTATGAAAATTTTGACCTATCAATGCCCAATATAAGCGTTAGATAAGACCTCTATAAAGAAATGAGAATATTTCATGATAACTGGGCATCTTTGGAGCTAATTTGAAATATTTTCAAAACAAGCTCTTCTCTCTAGCACACACCACCACCTCTTCCACAATATTATCCACTCAAGTCCATGATGTTGAAAGCTATCATCAATGTATGATGCAGAGAAAGTGTATATTTTGGAAATGAGAAAGGTATGCTTCAAAGTTGGCAGAGGGGGGTGGGGGACAACCCTGTGTGTTTTTCATCCTACAACATTTTTTGTGCAACTTGTGTTCCAAATGTATAACGATATTAAAATGGAACGTTTGGTGTGAGTAAGATTTCTCATAAAATATGAAGCTGAACTTCAAAACACTATTTTGTTATAGTGTGCATAACAGAAATTGTTGTCTTCGAACAAGGTTTGAGAAGTGAGGGACAACCCCTTAGTGAATTTTGTTTGTGTCAACACACATAGACAATATGAATGCAATGACAATGCTTTGGTTACTTACGCAATAAGAACCCAATTGGTTGGTCACTCCTCACGTGAATTTGGATGGTATTATGTATCCTCTAACTACAATTATATTGACCATATGAATGTCTTGGAAGCCTTTTGATGTGTACACGCTAATAATGTAATTAAGTTCACCCTCAAAATATATAATAACTCTTACTTAGAGTATAAATTTTATTTGAATTTCTTCATATGGTTGAAACAAAGAAATGCAAAAAATAATGGTAGATTGGAAAACACAACATGGGTTGTCAGTTGTTTCATTCTTCATATTTAAATCTAAAAACTTGAGAGGATAGGGAGGACTTTTAGGTGTGAGATACATTCGGTTGTAGGTTTCTTAACACCCTCTATTTTCCAAATTCATTACATTATTTATATCTAGAAAGCTAAATATTCTTAAGACAATAACAAAACATACCAACTTGAGGTGGGGTGAGTAACCAATAGGGTTGTTACTTGTAAAGGGTTTTAGAATAGTTTGTGGGTTGCAGGATTCATAACAACCTATGTTTTCCAACCTCAAATTTCACATAATAGTTTGAATGCCTTGGGAATATTTTCTTATTTAGATAGTAGGAATGTAATAAAAAGGCACCTCCAATAATTACAACTTTTAGTTATTGTATAAATTTCAATTAAGTAGCTTCATGTGATTGAAAAAATTAAATGCACAAAATTATTGCATGTTGGAAAACATAGTGGGTTACTCCTATAGCATTTTACAATATTGTGGGTTGTATGTTTCATAACCCCATCTCTTTTCCAACCTACAATTTATGTTGACTATAGGAATGTATTGAAAACCTATTTTTATTTAGACACAAAGGATGTAATGAAAGGAACCTTCAAAATCTATCACAAGTCTTAGGTAGAGTAAAATATGTGTTTGAAATTCTTCTTATGATTGAAAAAATATATGCTTGCTTACTGCAAATGGTCTAATAAATTTTGGAACTTTAACAATCCATAACACTTGCAACAATTTTATATTTTATAAAAAAACAAGGATGTGTTATGTAAAGGGAATGTTATTCATATAGCAAAGAATCTCATTGAGGTGGACAACACACTTGAAAGGGTGTCTAGTGGTGCATCTTCTTCAGGGTGGTCACGTTCCCCAAATGTGCAGGTAAGATCCGGTAATTACAAGATGCAACCAAATGTATAATTTTAATCTCGCATAAGTGGTTGTGATGTTGACTGGAAAGTGGCAATGTTTCAATCAGGAGGCAACAATCGTGGTATAGAGGAAGTCCCCTCATTTGAGGAAAATTTTGAACCCTGAGGCAGAAACGTGTTCGCTAATTGATTGTGAACTTCCAATTGCCCTTTCCTTCTAATGTGTCAATCAGAATGTTTTAAAATTTTAGTTAGAAAATATCATGTCTATTACAAATCTATTGATTTTGGTAGTATATGGTTCCTTCAATTCTGGATGATAGTTAGGGAGATCATCATGCTCTTGCCATAGTCCACAACAATAAGGAAGAGCATGCAAAGAGAGACCCTAAGGATGGAGAGGGACACAATGAAGAAGGAGGTGATGTGGTGGACGGGAAGGTAGATATAATAACTCAATTATTGCATCAATTCATTGTGTGCATATTTTATGCATTCAAATTTTTTTAATATTAAATATATTAAACGATTTTCTTTTTTTGAATTTACTGTGCAGGTTTTTGTTGAATATAGAAGAGAAGTTGAGAATGCTAGATATGTATATTATTGTATTGTAGAATAATATACGAGAAAATATCATGATTGGAGAGTGTTAAATATGTATAGTATTCAACATCACCACCTTCTTATTCTCGTGCCACCAAAGTATGGTTGAAATGCATCAAGGGATGGAAGAAAAACACCCCCTCCTCCCCCTGATAAATTGAAAGAGTACCTTCAAAAGAAGCTGGAAAATATGGAGTACCAAATGAATCTATGGAAAAATCTACAACAAAAGCATGTTATTCAAAGTGTCTTTCAAAAGTATGGGAAACATAGCTTCTTTCAACTTCCCCAAAAAGGAAAGGACGAGGTGAAGAAGCGAATGCCATTATACAACAATGAGGAGAAAAAGAAGCAGAGAAGGAAAAAATTATTACAATTGCAAGATAGAAAGAGAAACGAAGGACTGGTAATATCGAATTGAATTGTTGAATCTTAATTTTGGTTGGTTCATTTTATTTTATTTTTGCATACAAGGTCCACTTAACGTTAACTTACATGCAATGACAAGGTAATGGTCGAGAAGCGGTTCCAACCGCTAGCAAAGTAATGTTCATTCGCTAGAGGAATTTCTACCCAGGAAAGGAAAAGATGATGTTGTTCCTCCCAACCTAGTGTCTAACATCCAAAAGAAGGCTTGTACACGATTAAAAGTTTCAAGGCACCCTATGAAGAAGAAACAAGAACAAACGGTGATATCGAAATCTTTTGTTTAATGTTTGTTTTGATTATTTTAATGAATTGGTTGCATGCATCTGAGTTTGATGTGACATTTCAATTCCTCCTATTACACAACAAGGATGAAAAATGAAGTGTTTTCCTCATAGGTTATTGTCGTTTTGAAAGATGAAGTAGTGACCATGGAAGCACAAGATGAAGTTGTTTCTCACAACCCCTTGTCTAACATTGAGAAGAAGAAGAAGCGTGTATGGTTTAAAATTTCCTCATTCCCTCAAAAGAAGAAACGAGTACAAATAGTGATTTCAAAATTTCTATTTGATGTTTATTTTGATTATTTCAATTAATTGGTTGCATGCATTTGAATTTGATGTGACATTTCAATTCATGTTATTAAAGGTCAATGATGAACAACAAAGTCCTACCCTTGAACAGGATACTCTTGATTTGGAAGACGAAGAATATGCCATGGAAGAACAAGATAATGTTGTTCCCCCCAACCTATAGTACAACATTGAGAAGAAGAAGAAGGAAAAGGAGAGTATACAGTTTAAAGTTTCCTCACGCCCTCACAAGAAGAAACGAGTAGAAACAATGATTTTGAAATTTTTTATTTAATGTTTCTTTTGATTATTTCAATGAATTGGTTGCATGCATCTAAATTTGATGTGACATTTCAAATCCTTCTATTACAGGGCAACAATGTACAATGGAGTCCTATCCGCGAACAATATACTGCTAACTTGGAAGACAAAGCAGATGCCATGGAAGAACAAGATGATGTTGTTCCTCCCAACCCAACGTATAACATTGAGAAGAAGAAGAAGAAGGAGCATATAGGATTGAAAGTTTCCTCACTCCCTCACAAGAAGAAATGAGAAGAAATAATGATTTAGAACTCTTCTCTATAATGTTTGTTATGATTATTTCAATGAATTGGTTGCATGAATCTAAATTTGATGTGACGTTTCAATTCCTATTATTATAGGGCAAGTATGAACAACAGAGTCCTGCCTTCGAATAGGATACTCTTGATTTAGAAGACAAAGCGCAGGCCATGGGAGAATAAGATGATGTTGTTCCTCCCAACCCATCATCTAAAATTGAGAAGAAGAAGAAGAAGGAATGTACACGATCAAAATTTTCAAGGTGCCTTGACATGGAGAAACTACAAGAAATGGTGAATTCGAACTCTTCTATTTAATGTTTGTTTTTATTATTTCAATTAATTGGTTGCATGCAACTGAATTTTAAGCAAATTTTGAACTCTTGGTATTATAGGTCAAGGATGAATGGAGTGTTGGGCTTGACCTAACTGGCCAATTCATTGCAATTAAAATCGGAGAGGCTAATAGAGATGGACATGTGGATGGGGAGAGCACTAGCCTGCAAGTGGGGCAGAGAAATAAATATGGACATGGGAATGGGAATGGGGAGAGAACTCCAAGAAGCACAGGGTAATAGAGATGGACATGGGGACAGTGAGAGCACTATCCTGCAAGTGGGATAGGATAATAGAGACGGACATCGTGGTGCTAGAGCAGCTTGACAAGATTATGCCTCCATGGGGAAATTTTGAAATTTGATGCAATTTTGATGTCCTTACATTGTAACAAGGTCATGTTGATTATTTTATACATGTTTGAGTCATTAGGAGGTCAATATGTCATATTTTGGGAAAAAATGAAAGAGATGTCAAAAGTTGTCACAGCATTGCAAAAATTGAAAAAAAATATGTAAACAAGGAAGGTGAAGGGTCATTTGGCTCTTAAGTTGTTCAAAAGCAGCTAGAAATTGAAAATTCATGTTGTATTTCATTGAAAAAGGTTATGTTACCATTTGTGAACATGTGGGTGATTGAAGTTGGAGAATAGAATGAATAAAGGCATTATTTATTTGTTTTTTCTTCAAAAATTAGTTGTTTCCAGGAATTGTATGTCTTTTGTATGAATAAAAAATCTTGTTTAATTGTTTGTGAGTGGTAATAGATTCAACCACCTTCTTTTTGTATCTTATTCCATGCATTTTAGTGTATTTTAAAGCAAGATATTGCAAATTCTCAAAAAACTGTCAAAACCCTCTGTCAGGGTAAACAATGATTGAATAATTTGTGTTTCTCCCAAGTTTGCAAATGAAAATTTCTAATACTCAGTGGAAAAAAAAAATTATAGTATCTACTTTTGTGTTCTTGAAGTTTCAGGCCAAAAGAATAAATTCAAAGTGAATGAAGTTGAAGTTAGGGACTGTAATTCTATGTGCACAGTTTGAAATAGGGAAAGTAAAGATATTTGAGTTAAGGGTTTGATCAAATACATGTGGAAGTGAACTGTTGTTGGTCTAATAATATTATTCAATTCTAATTAAACATGTTCCAATCATTGGTTGATGGAAATTGATAGTGGAATTGATAAAACCAATAAGCCTTAATTGTGGCAAAGCTAAAAAGGCCTAATCTGCACGCCAACAGTCCAAATTTGAACACTATTTATCAAATAAACTTATGTTGATATTCTGATATGTTTTAGTCCCCTCTAAAAGGTGTCTGGAAATAATTTTATAGTCTTGAATAGAGGTTTATTGTGGAAGTTATGTCTGATAGTCTTAATAGTTGACCTACAAGCATATAGATCAGGATATGAAGGATTTGTAACTAGGACAAATATTTTGTATACCAGGGGTGTAAAGAGAGCTTATTCTTTTTAAATTAAGCCTTTTAAATCTGTTCCACATGTTGAATCAATTATATGTGTCTTAGGATCAAATTTTGTGGTTTAGGTGGCTTGTGAGTGCCCACTAAGGATAGTCGTGAAAGAATGATGAATAGATGAATGGGAAAACCTGTAATTGTTTGTTTTGGATAAATTGAGGTGGCTAAAGTTTGTTTTGGGATGTGGAACTCTTATTGAAACATTTTTTTGTTTGAGCTAAGTTAATTATGAAGGAGAAATTTCCTTGAAGAGTGATAGTCTTATATTGTGGGTTAGTTGAAACCCATTGTTCTGAAATATGTCCTAATTAAAGAGATTGAGAGATTGAGAGATTCCTCTTTAAGTTCATCCTTCCTTTATCTTGCATCACATTGGGATGGGGGGAACATTGGCCTACAAGTGGAACAAGGTAACAGAGATGGACATGGGGATGGGGAGAGCACTGGCTTGCAAGTGGGAGAGGGTAATAAAGATGGACATGGGAACAAGGAGATCATTGTCCTGCAAGGGGGAGATGCCAATAAAGATGAACATGGGTACAGGGAGAGCACTGGCTTGCAAGTGGGAGAGGTTAAGAAAGATGGGCATGGGGACGGGGATATCATTGGCTTGCAAGTGGGAGAGGGTAATAAATATGGACATGGGGAGGAGGAGAGTGATGGCCTACAAGGGGGAGATATCAATAAAGATGGACATGGGGACCGAGAGAGCAGCAGCCTGCCATCTATATCGGTAATAGACCCAACACACTTCCATGCTTTTGTTGTTATTTATTTATGAATCCTTTAATATTCCTTCAATTATGATCATGTCAATAATATTTCCATTACAGCCAAATCTCATGGATGAACAAATGATAGAGTTCAAGGGAATCACTTTTAAGTTTAGTGATCAAATTGATCTTTTGAGGCATCATAAATGGGTTGCCAAAGGAATTGTACATGTTGTCAACAAAAAGGTTGAAACCCATGGATTTATGCACCCAAAAAATTGTGTGTTATTCAGCATTGTTGAGGTCATTGTTGGTGAGCATTGTGTGCCTTTTCCATTTCTTGGCATAGAGACTGTCAATGAGTGTGTGGGTAGCTTCGTGCTATGGAATTTTTCTGAGATGAAGCATTTTGTTCCAGAGATACACATAAATGATATGTTACTTTATATAGCATACTACCTTATATTATTTCCATCCATATGTTAATTGTATTTAATTGCTTTTTATAGGGTAAAGGTGTTAAACGTGCCAAGGACAAAGCATGGCCTATGAAGAAATATGTTGTTTTACGTTCATCATCTATGAGGGTTAGTGGAATTGGAATCACCCCTCCCGAAATACACAAGAACCCTAAGAAATGTGCCATGTATTACGTAGGCTTGAACTCAATTGCAAAGAATAGGCAGTGTAGGATATGATGAGACAGGCTTAGAATATTGATTTTGCATTGTGGGTTTCATTATTTGATCATTGAATAATAATGGTGTAGAGATATACCATTTTCGTATGTTTGAACACTATGTTGTTATACATTTCATATCAGAATTTCATGGCCCTCTGTAATTATTTGATTATTGAATAATTATGGTGAATAGATATACCTTTTTCATATGTTTCAACCCTATGATGTTATACATTTCACATCATAATTTTCATGGCCCTCTATAATTATTTGATTATTGAACAATTACGGTGAACATATATACTATTTTCATAAGTTTGAACACAATGTTGTCATCCATTTCATATCATACTTTTCATAGCCCTGTAATTGTTTCGTTACCAAAAAAAATGTAATGAATTCCACTTTCAATTTGTAGAACAAGTATTTTGTTGACTGTATTTCCTTTTTCCATGTGATTAGAACAAATTAAATTCTAGCATTGTTTGTAGTTTTGGAAAAAACACTGTCTCCTATGAGTTATTTTGTTACAATAAGTATTTGTTTTGTTACAACCAATAATGTAAATGAAGTCCACTTTGAATTTTAGAACAATGATTCGGTAGAGTGGAGATGGAATATTTCCCTTCTTCATGTGATTGTAACAAATAAAATGCTTGCATTGGTTGTAGTGTTGGAAAACACATTGTCTCGTCAGTTATTTGCTTATGAAAAGTATTTATTTTGTACACTCCCAAATTGAATTTAAGTCCTTTGAATTTTTGTAGAATGACTATTTGGTTAGTGGAAATGGCACATTTCCTTTTTCCATGTGATTGTAACACATGAATTCTTACATTGCTTGCAATGTTGGAAAACACATTGTCCCTTGTTAGTTATTTCATTACCAGAAGTTTTTATTTCTCACACTCCAAAAATGAAGTGAAGTCCACTTTCAATTTTAGAACAACGATTTCATAGGGTGCAGATGGTAGATTTCCCTTTTTCATGTGATTGTAACAAATAAAATGCTTGCATCGGTTGTAGTGTTGGAAAAAACAGTGTTCCTTGTCAATTTTTTGCTTATGAAAGGTCTTTGTTTTGTCCCCTCCTAAAATGAAATGAAGTCCACTTTGAATTTTTAGAATGACTATTTGGTAGACTTGAAATGGCATATTTCCTTTTTCCATGTGATTGGAACACATAAAATGCTTGCATGGAATGCACCGTTGGAAAAAAATTTGCCTATTGTGAGTTATTTCCTTTTGATTATTTATCTCCGATGCTCCAAAAATGAATTTAAGTCCACCTTCATATTTCATGATTTTATTTTTATTTTTTATGCTCCAAAAATGTAATGAAGTCCACTTTCAGATTTTATAACTAGTTGGTTGAGTAAAAATGGCATTTCCTTTTTCATGTCATTAGAACAACTAAAATGCTCGCATTATTTAGAGTGTTGGAAACACATTGTCCTATACAAGTTACTTTGTTATGAAAACTTACTTATGTATGTGAACTTACTTACAAATGTAAGCACATGCAATGAGAACTTTATGTTCTAGAGACTGTAACAAAACGGTGTATTAAAGTTCAACTTCATATTTTATAATAACCCTTACTTTCAAGAAAATTTTCCATTTGAATATCATAATATGTTTAGAACACAAGATGCACAAATAAAAGATGCATGATGGAAAACACACAGGGTTGTACCTCACTTCTCAAATGGTGTTCAAAGACAAGAGTTACTATTATGCAGACTGTAGCAACACAATGTATTGAAGTTCAATTTCATATTTCATAATAACCCTTACTTGCAGCAAACATCCCATTTCAATATCGTCATACGTTTAGAACACAAGATGCACATATAAAATTTGCATGATGGAAAACACACAAGGTTGTCCCTCACTTCTCAAATGTTGTTCAAAGACAACAATTACTATTATGCAGATTGTAACAACACAATTTATTGAAGTTTAGCTTCATACTTCATAACAACCCTTACTTGCAAAAAACATTCCATTTCAATATCGTCATACGTTTAGAACACAAGATACACATATAAAATTTGCATGATGAAAAACACACAGAGTTGTCCCTCACTTCTCAAATGTTGTTCAAAGACAACAATTACTATTATGCAGATTGTAACAACACAATTTATTGAAGTTCAACTTCGTATTTCATAACAACCCTTACTTGCAGAAAATATTCCATTTCAATATCATCATACGTTTAGAACACAAGATGCAAAAATAAAAGTTACATGATGGAAAAAACATAGCATTGTCCCTCACTTCTTAAATGTTGTTCAAAGACAAAAAAATATGTTATGCAAATTGTAACAACACAATGTATTGAAATTCAACTTCATATTTCATAACAACCCTTACTTGCAGCAAACATTCCATTTCAATATTGTCATATTTTTAGAACACAAGATGCACAAATAAAATTTGCATGATGGAAAACACACAGGGTTGTCCCTCACTTCTCAAATGTTGTTCAAAGGCAACAATTACTGTTATGTAGACTGTAACAACACAATTTATTGAAGTTCAGCTTCATATTTCATAACAACCCTTACTTGCAACAAACATTCCATTTCAATATCGTCATACATTTGGAACACAAGATGCAAAAATAAAAGTTACATGATGGAAAAAACATAGCATTGTCCCTCACTTCTTAAATGTTGTTCAAAGACAAAAATTGTTGTTATGTAGATTGTAACAATACAATGTATTGAAGTTCAGCTTCATATTTCATAACAACCCTTACTTGCAGCAAACATTCCATTGGAATATCATAATACATTTGGAACACAAGATGCACACAAAAAATTGCATGATGGAAAACACACAGGGTTGTCCCTCACTTCTCATTTCTTGTTCAAAGACAACAATTACTGTTATGCAGATTGTAACAAAACAGTGCATTGAAGTTCACCTTCATATTTTATAACAACCCTTACTTGCAGCAAACATTCCATTGGAATATCGTAATACGTTTGGAACACAAGATGCACAAAAAAAATTGCATGATGGAAAACACACAGGGTTGTCCCTCACTTCTCAAATGTTGTTCAAAGACAACAATTATTGTTATGCAAACTATAACAAAATAGTGCATTGAATTTCACCTTCATATTTTATAACAACCCTTACTTGCAGCAAACATTCCATTGCAATATCATCATATATTTGGAACACAAGATGCACACAAAAAAAATTCCAGAATGGAAAATCATACAAGGTTGTCACTCACTTATCAAATCTTGTTCAAAGACAACAGTTACTATTATGCAAATTGTAACAACACAATGTATTTAAGTTCACCTTCATATTTTATAACAACCCTTACTTGTATCAAACACTCCATTTGAATATTCTAGTACGTTTGGAACACAAGATGCACAAATAAAGTTGTAGGATGGAAAAACATACAAGGTTGTCCCTTACTTCTCAAATCGTGTTCAAAAATAACACTTTCTATTATGCAAACTGTAACAACATAGTGTATTGAAGTTCACCTTCATATTTTATAACAACCCTTACTTGCAACAAACATTCCATTTCAATATCATAATATGTTTTGAACACAAGATGCACAAATAAAGTTGTAAGATGGAAAAAATACAAGGTTGTCACTCACTTATCAAATCTTGTTCAAAGACAACAGCTACTAATATGCAAATTGTAACAACATGATGTATTTAAGTTCACCTTCATATTTTATAACAACCCTTACTTGTAGCAAACACTCCATTTGAATATTCTAGTACGTTTGGAACACAAGATGCACAAATAAAGTTGTAGGATGGAAAAACATACAAGGTTGTCCCTTACTTCTCAAATCGTGTTCAAAGATAACACTTTCTATTATGCAAATTGTAACAACATAGTGTATTGAAGTTCACCTTCATATTTTATAACAACTCTTACTTGCAACAAACATTCCATTTCAATATCATAATATGTTTTGAACACAAGATGCACAAATAAAGTTGTAAGATGGAAAAAATACAAGGTTTTCCCTCACTTCTCAAATCTTGATCAAAGATAACACTTCTATTATGCAGACTGTAACAACACAGTGTATTGAATTTCACCTTCATATTTTATAGCAACACAATGTATTGAAGTTCACCTTCATATTTTATCATCAAATACGGCATTGAACTTATTAGATCTATGTTGCTTTGCCTCAATGACTGTCATATTTTTTAACAACAAAGTGCATAAATATTCAACTTAAGCTTCAAATTTTATAACAATATTGAAAAAGACCTTTATATTTTATAACAATGCTAACTTGTAGTAAACATTCCATTTTAATATCATATGATGTTGTGAACATAAAATGCACAAAACAAGTTGTGGGATGGACAACAAATAGGGTTGTGACAATGTTTTGAAAAAAATTCAGATTTGATCTTAGATAAAAGAATTCCCATCAACCAATCATATGTAAAAACATTTTGAGTTAATATTATAGTTTGTGAAGAAAATTACAAGTCACATTTAATACTGCTAACACTAAGAACTATGTCAACCATTTATGAACAGGTATAATTTCTGCATTCTCAGCATCTGAAAGGATTTTCCGCACTCTGATTGTCAAGGTGGAATGTAATACCCCTCTGTTTTGCTTCTTGTTCAGATTGTTTTATGCTTTGTTGGTTGCAGCTACTTTGATACTAGATACATTTTGTTATGGTGTTTTGATCTCTACTTATTGAGCGACGAACTATTATTGTGTGATGTGTTTATCTGATTATTGTTTTGCATGCTTTAATGGTTTGATGATGTTAGTAGTGTTAACATGAGATATTAATATGAGATTATTGATTATGATGTTAATGTCAGTCTTTGATGAATGTATTGGTGAAGAGGACGGGTTCGCATCACTCGCTTGCGAGCGCCCTACGAATCCGTGATTTCTTCTTCACAATGTGTATTATATGCTGGATATATTATATGATGTTGTTTACTTGATTCTCAGGTTTGCAGGTACATGACATCGACTCCACCTGGTTCCACGGGTTTGAGTGTGTCGATCCAATGGTTAAGTTGAACGGGAGATAGTAGCTAGGTCACATGTGTCAAGTCTACTCCCTAGCCTTAGTGTGTCATCAATTTTGGTTGTTGAGTCATAGTTTACCTTATTTTAATGTTATTTGATTCTGAAAAGTGTGTGTTTATTAAATCAGTTTTTAGAATAATTGCTTTGGTTAGAAGTGATGATTAATTAAGATTAATATTAAAATTATTTTTAGAAGTTATATTTAAATTAATTAATAAAATTTAATTTAATTTAATTTAATTCATTTAATTATTTAAATTTAGTCCCAAAAAGGATTGAATTTATCTATTAAACAATTAAAATTAATTAATTAAGTTTTATGTGGTTTATATTATATAAAAAGCAAAGAAAATTGAAAGTGATTTGAAATTATATTTTAAGAGCAAAGTTAGTTTTCAAAATGTGGGAGTTAATTAATATTTAGATATTTTAATTTTTGATTTGCATAAAAAGTGGATTTGTTTGTTAAAGATATTTTTTATTTATTCCACAAGTGTGAGTTTAATTAATAGGAGGAATTGGTTGCAAATTGATTCACGGGAGAGTTTTTGAGGAGGAAAAAAGCTTTTTCAGATTGGAGAGGATTTTTGTGAAAAATTGCACAGGGAATGGTTGGAAGAAATTTTTGATTGTAGAATTGATTTGAGGAAATTTTTCTTACATTGGATGAGTTTTTGGATTGGATTCATCGCACGATTGAAGAGAATTCGGGAGATCTTTGGAGGAGGCTTGCATCAGAAAATCATTTTTTTCCTGTAGCTTCAAACTTCAGGTTTTATTCTGTGATTTTGTTCTTGATTTATTTAAAGAAAATAGTTATTGTTTAAAGAATTTGTTTGTTAAATTCATTTGGAATTAGAAATTATTAATGGAGATTAGAAATTTATTATTCAAATTTTGGAAGTTTTGTTATTCCCTGTGAAAATTCCTCTGTGAAATTGTAAATAAATAGTCTGTAGAATTTATTTATTTTAATGAAGGAAAATTGAAGAATCATTTGTTAAATTAAACCTTAGATTCTGCAACACATGTAGGATTTTTTAGGAAATTTTATCCCTTTAGAAAACAATTAGATTTGGTTTTGAAAACAAATCCTCTATAGAAAATTCTTAATGGAGAAATCTAGATCCCTTATAGTTTTCCTATTTTTGTATTATTAGGAATTTAAAGGAATGGTTTAAAAAGAATTCAGTTTTTAAATCTCTATGAATTTAGGAAAGGATTTTGGAAAATTTTATTCATTTTCCTATAGGTGGTTATTTTTATTTAGTTTTCTCAATTTTACCAGTAAAATTATTTTGTGTAAATATATATATTTATATATTATATGTATTATATTCTGGTAAATATATACACATAACATATAAATATATTTATTTATTTTATTGTTAAAGATTTAAATGATTATTCTTTTTGAAAAAACGTCGTACGCGAAAATTGTAGAGACGTAGCCTGTGCGAATTTACGCACTTTGTATTGGAGATAAAGTTTTATTTTTTTATAAATAAAATTTTAATTACACAGTGGATGGTGGTCATGACCCCACTGCCCACTCTTCCCCATGGGAAGGACGCGCTGCCCATGGGTCAGTACGCCCACCACTTGGGGGGATGCACTGTCCCATGGGGAGTGCAGCCTCCCCAAACCTCTGACGGCCAATGTACTATGTACAGTCGGCGGATGACTGTAAAATGGGGGCAACGGTACCATCCGCCCATTGTCCATTTTCTTTTTGCAAAATTTAATTCGCATTTAGATTTTCTTAAATGAATGTCATTTAATTGTATATCTTTTCTATAATTTATTTAATATAAATAGTATATATAATTTAATATTATATATTATTATATAATATTTAATATATAGATATATATATTTATATTTTGGAAGATGGATATGTAAGTATGAATAATAACCAGAAATAATTAATATTATAGTGTGGTAATTTTTAGTAAAATAGAAGGTTATAATCAATGCTTAATGTAGATTTTATTTTTAAATATAGTTTTGAATATAAATATAAAATATGTATTTAAATAAATAATGTATGCAACATATATATTTAAGTATATATATATTTAATATTCTGTTTAAGGTTTTTTTTTTTGCTTGCATGCAAAGTATTTAATTATTGATTTAAAACTGAAACGAATAGTGTGCATGGTTAGTTAGATAGAGAAAATATATTTATTTTAATGGAAGGGATTATTATGTTTTAATGAAAATTTAGAAGGATATTATTTTAATTTCTGCGAGATGCATTAAATAGGAAATGGAATTAAGATATCCAAATATAGTGTATTTCATTGTCTGTGCATTTTGTTATTAAATGTCCTTGTGTTGATTATTTTGGGAAAGGACGATTTGTGTTTTAACTTGTAAAGTCTTCCAGAGGTTATGGGTTGATTCTTTGTTAAGTCAATCGTTTGTTTCTTCCTTGGGTAGTGTTGTATGTGTTTTGTTTCCTCCAAGTATTGGAGTGGGTTTCCTTAATTGCTACCTCCTAGAATATGAGAGATTGCGTTGGTTAAGTTCTGTAAGAACTTGAGTTACCCTCAGAGTCTATTTTTGTATAGCATGTCATCCATTAGAAGAGTTGCTTTTGTTAGGGGCCGGAGCCCAAAGAGCTAAACCAGGTAACTTTCAGAAGTGATTTAATCAAGTGATAATTAAAGTAATGTACTTAGTTGATTAGGATGCACTTCACATTAATCAAGATATCTTAACCTCACTCATAGATGCAAGGGCTCGTTTAGACTTGGGATGAGTGGGAAGGCTTGGAATGGCAAGGTCGACTATTTTGTCCTCACGAGAGATAGTCGATTCCGCATGAGTAAGTATGAGGTCCAAGATTCGTTAGAGGTCACCAAGAACTCTGGAGCCTATGAAGAATGCCCAAAGGAGATCTCATGTCTAACTGTGTGATGACACTCTGTCTAGGATAACATTGAGTTATGTGTTATGTGTATGAGTTCTTTATCATACTCGATTAATTTTATGTCTGGAAGCAATGTGACCATGTTAGTGTTAGATTTATAATGTGCATGAGTTTGGTTGGGTCAGTATGTGTCAGTATGAGTCTGCCTTTGGTTAGAGGTAGTAGATCCTTGTCCATGTTTTGTGGTTACTATCTCCTAGCATTGGGGGTGGGCCTTCGAGTACCACTTGTTTGGGTGGAACATGCACCATAAACCATTGGGTCCCCCTTGATCTTCAGTACGTGGTGGCGAGACATCTAGTTGGACAGCTCATGGATCTTGTTTTCTTTTCTGGCACTATTGTATTTCAAAATGTAATAAGTTGGTTTTACCCCTCTTGTATTTATGAGGTGGAATTTTGTAATTGTAACACTTATGTATTATTGCCTCATTCTGGGAATGAGTGATGTAATCAAATATTCATGTAATGGATTTATGCTATGGATGTTTATCTTCTTATCTTGTTGTTTATGTATGTTGAATGAATGCTACTACTTGAGTAATTAAATGCAATGATTTTTAAATGATGTATGTTAATGGGAATTTAATTAATATCGGTTACGTAGCCTTAGGGGATGTTGTCAATTGTAGATGAACATGTATGTTTAATTCACTTTAAATAAAATAAAAAATTAGTACGCTTTTCTTGTGAATTGAAACTTCCTCTAGGGTTGTGTGGCGGGGTATTACATGGAATTGACAGCATACAACATTGGCACCCTGTGATACACATGTAGCAGCCTAAACGATAGTCTGACATGGTGGATCTCAAACCTGACAATATGGTTGAATTTTAAGATGGCCAGCAACCATTCCTCCACAAGACCCATGTGATTTCTAATTAGATATTACCCCTTAAGGAATTTCATATACCTCATGCTCAACTCATCTATAATATTGTGCTTGTGTATGATTACAGTTAGTGGAATGCATACCTTCCAAATGCATCCACGTAGGAAGAGGTCTCAAATTTCTCGGTAAAGAGACATTGGCCAATCACATAAATTTACACTCTCTATTTGTAGATTGTAATATTGAACATCCATGCCCATTTTTTCCCATACACCAAATATATTTTTAAAGAATTGAGCATAATTATGGTAGTTCAAATAAATGCGCTTTGGCCCTTTTCTATTAATTCTCCTTAACATTTTTTCTCACAACCTGTATGGGAGACTTAGTTCTTCAATGCAAACAAGAATATTGCATCAAAGATAATGGTGGTATTTGGTTAACCAACTAGCGACCTATGCTCATGAATAGTGCGACATCTTATATACAACTGGAGGAGTAGGTGTTGAAATGCCTAAAATGAAATACAACACAACTTTTTTAGAATGTATGACTGCATTTTCTAAGTAGAAAGACATTGTCAATGTAATGGAAACACTAAAAAAGAAGCAAGAAAAGTGGAAGATATAGATAATGTTTTCACTGAAGATATTGTACCTATTCTTTGTAAAGCAGCATGTGTAGTTTCTCCAATAGGCATATGGAAATGCATGACTGGAACAACAGGAGCTAAAATGCCTGAAATGAAAGATAACAAAAAATTCAGTAGATACAATAATATTATCTAATTAGAAACACATTTTGTATGTCGGCTTCTATAAATCCAAATCGAGGCTTGATTCTTGCACTGGTTATGATAGATAACAACATAAAGAAAATAAACAAAGCTAATACTCAGGAAAAAAGAGAACAACAAACAATGTCATAAATTTTTATATTTTATTTTTTTTTTAAAAATAGAGTACACTTGTATATTATGTGGCTTGCTAAACTTGTTTTTTTATGCATACCTAAATAAATAATGGTTCCAATACAATGAAAGCAGTTTCAAAACATTTGGATTGTATGATTCAATTGCTCAAAAATTTAAAAGTTAAAGAAAAAATTTCATAACGAACTAACTGTGTAGGGACAGTGTGTTTTCCAATAGTTCAAAGACAATGACCATTTATCTAAAATATAAATTTCATGTAACATAAAGACTCAAAATAGACTAAACATATAAAACAACCTTTGTATGTAATGCAGGAGCATCTTGACAATATTATGATTCTAGGAAACAAATCTTGAAAGTTGATCAATTTTTGATGTTTTAACATTATTCAAGGGTCATGTAAGTCATTTTCTGTTTATTGAAGTCATTACGAGGGTCAATACTCAAGGTTTTGTCTCAAATTTGGAAAAATCTAAAAGTTGTCAACACAAATTTGTGTAGTTGCAAAAATGCAACATAGGAAGGTGAAGAGTCACATTAGTTTGGTTCACTTGGAAAGTAGATATAAACTGAAAGGTCATGTTGAGTTGTCGTTAAAAAGGCCTTGTAACCAATTGAGAAGGTGTGGGTGATTGAGATTTGAAGAATGAATAAGGAAAACCTCTATTTTTTATGCATTTTTTACAAAATTTCATTATTTCAGGCCCTTGTATGGATTTATACGGGAAGGTATACATGTTTAAGTACTTGTGAATAATGGTCCATCCAATCACCTTCCTTTTTGAATTGGTTTCATGAAACTTTGTATTAATTTGAATAATATATTGAGATTTTACTGTATAGACTTGTAAAACCCTATTCTACGGTAAACATATATAATGAAAATTGTGTTTCTCCCATTTTGGCCAATGGAAATTCTCAATTCTAGATGAAGACATTGTTTGTTGTATGTACCTTCATATTTCAGAGGTCACAAGTCAAGTGGTAAAGGAAAATGTGTGGAAAGGTGGAGTTCCTTGACTGAAAACTATGTTACAATCCAAAAAACAGAGGGTTCAAGAAACCTAAGACCTAGGATTTATAAAAAGTGATTATGGGAATAAATATTTGATGGATTATTAAGCTTTAGAATACCTAATTTGGTGGGTTCCAAGTAATGGTTAGGATAAATTGATGGAAAAGATAGCATAATCAATAATCCCTATCTAGGTTAAGACCCAATTAGGCCTAATTTGCACGTTAACAGTTCCAATTTGATCACTGCTTTCCAAAGTAACATATGTTGGTTTTCATATATGTTTTAAAAATCTATGATGGGTATCCAAAAAGATAATCACAGTATGAAGGAGGGATCTAAATTAAAAGATAGGTTTGGTAGTCTTGATTTCAATGGCTACTAGGAATTTGAATAGCCAATGAAGGAAATGGGAATGATGTGTAAGGGAAGACCTTGTGAAGTGTTTTATTTTGATATTTTAACTCAAATAAAGATTTATTAAGAATTGATTGGCTAGTTGTGCCTTGGAAAATAAAGTTTGTGTTTGAGTTTCATGGTAGCACATTAAGGACAGTCATGGAGAAATGATGAAAATATGAAAGAGCAAACTTGGTAAAGGTTTATTTTGTTTGAATTAAAGCTTCTAAGTAGTCTAAAGATGGTGATTAAACTCTAGTTTGGGCCTAAGAAGTTGAAAACCTAAATTATGCTATGTTGAGAGTATTGTCTTTGTGAAGATTTCTTGTGGGATTGAAGCCCACTGTTGTAAAATATGCCTCAATAGAATGGGTTTGAGATTGGTGATAGGAAAAGTGTGTAGGGATAGTGTGTTTTCCAATAGTGCAAAGATTATGACCATTTTCAGTGGTAACGAAAAACAAAATCACAAGGAACAAAGTGACATGGGACGGTGTTTTTCAAGCATCGCAAACACTATGCCCATATTTAGTGACATGGGACTATGAGAACACTTGAAAAGAAGTAAGCAATGTGAAAGAAATAGATAAAATTTTGAATGAACAAACTCTTCTTGCTCTTCATGGGTTGAGGAAGGACTATGTGCACTATGTTTACCTACAGATGAAGGTTCACTGAAGTATGCTTGTGCAATCCTTAGTATCTCTTGAAGAAGCAGTAGAGTGAACGCACGTTGGCCGACATCAGCCTGCCACCATAGCCATTTTTTATAAGGAACCATGGTGTTACATAATGTCATACCCAAAATTGGGCTTATGTACATGTAGTTATTAAATTTGAACCATACCTTCCATTGGGTTTACACTTGTGAAAGACAATCATTGGTGAGGACTCCTTTCCCCGGATTGGAGAGCTCAAGAAAACAAAAAAGGCAAAAAAAAGAAATCAAAAAGTTTATGAAATGGTAGAAGCACATACTAGAAAAATAAATCTATAATACCATTTCCTATTACAATATAGAAATTAAAATGGGTTTTCTCATAGTCACCCGTATTAGATGTTGTATACTCTACCACATCCATAGTAGTTTCTCCTAAAGTTTGACATTGCATATTCACATTCACATTGGAGATATTGTTTGTAGAGAAGGTAAAGGAGTCATACAGAGGATTTGGGTGATCCCAGTGTTCTTCAGCATGCTTCGTACGATGGGTTGCATGTCGACAATTATCCCTACTTGCACTAAACCATTGATGCATGCAAACGGTGCTAGTTGTATTATCCCTACTTCATCAGGATAGAGAATGAATTCAAAGGGTAATGTATTTGATTGTTGTAGGTCATGTAGAAACCTCTCCACTCACTATGCATATGATTTCACCTGTTGTAGACACTGTGGCGGTGTACTCATCACTTTGTTCAACATTTGGTTTGTGTCATTCCAAATACACATTTTGAGCATGTTTTCATCATATACATGAGTGATAGAAGGAGCTTGTGTATGGTTGAGAAGAATAGGATTGTTTTATTTGACACCCCCTTGTGACAATGTATCATTCAAATCTATCTCTCTATCAATTGGTTGACCTCCCCCATCTAAACGACCAAACAAATGAAACTTGTATTAGGCAGTAGAAAATGTAAAACATAATTGACTCCCATAAAGTAACAAAATTAAAATTGAAATTCACTTATCGTGGACCACACCTTCAATGGTAGATGATCTTTTAATCAAGCCAAAAACCTTCAAGACATGTTTGCAAGTGTTCCCCTACAAATACCAAGGGCACTCACAAACAAAAATGTGCTCCCCAAATTTCCAAACAAGGTAGTGGTCAAACCTATTTTTACTTTTCACCCAGTACCTTCCAGGATGTGTTTCATTGGGAACACAGTGATCATCCAAAATTTCCTTGGCCCACTCCAAACTAGATCACGTACTTAAAAACTTATAGTTCATCAAAAAACCATAATACTGCAACTTTTCCTTTTGCCTATAGAATGGTTCCATTTTATACACAAGTGTGTAATACAAATAGTCCATTCTCCTAGTGCATTTGTTAGAATGATCATGCAAGTATTGAGTTTTGAGTAACCAATGGTATGAATCAATGGTTACATTTGTATCCTGATTGGCATGTGGGAAAATTCTAAAACATTTCACCCACATGGATGTTAAAAAAGAAATCCAATATTCAAGTAAACCATGACATATATTATAGGTAACACCAAATAATGTGAATGGTGTGAATCCTACGAGGTGACATATATTTTCAACTCACCAATTCCACCTTCTCCTTTACATTGTTGAAGTACTCTAAAAATTGTGGCTGATCATTGAACTCCTCAAAGAAAGAGTTCAATAGTTGAGTTACGCTATAATCATTATCATCGATTTCCATCATGATTGTGCCAAGTCTATGGAAGATGCCCATTGCCCTTTCCTTGGCTGCATACTTATATACATTCTTCAACCAAGCCCTTTTAACATACCAAAGGCATAGCAACACATGACATTGAAAGACAATCCTAATAGACAGTACAAATGATATTGTTTACCGCTTATCTGCAAGAGAGTGGAATTGGAAATAAATAGTAAATGAGAAAGGTACAAAAATGAACAAAGAGATGCACATATTGTATGGCTTGGATTTCTACAATTGCAACATCGGTAAAAAATGCATTGATTCTTCAATTGGGTCTATCTCTTCTTCCACGGTCATGCAATACACGTAGCCACGTAGAGATGTCCTCAATCTTGTTTCATGTAGACACTACCCATGCAAATAGCACACCACTTTGTTTCTCATCAAAAATGAGCAAAGAATACAATGGAAATTGTAGACATAACAACTCAACATGAGCATTGTCAAGTTTATAGCCAGCAAGATCATTCAAAAGATGAAGAACTATTTGTCAATGTTTGTAAGGCCTCACCCCATATATGCTAGTGGAAAACATGGAATCCATCGAGATGACTGAATTGTGCGAGTGGCTAACCATCTTATCCAGCATCCATGGCATTTGAACCTCGATAATGAAGGTCTATCTTTACCATTGGGCCATTGAAAGTAGAAGAAGTTGTCAAAGTCTTGTCCATTCCACATCATGATACTTGTTGAATCAACTTTGTCTTTTTGTGTGTGATTAGAATGTACCTTTCAATAGACATTCATTACATCCTTTCTTGTAAGTAATTGAGCTCTCTTTAATATTGTGGCACATAAGACATGATCGTTGATGTGTCTATCCATTATTGCATTGACACTGACTCTATGAGAAAAAGTCTTTCAATATAGATTTTTCACTTTGTAGATAGATTAGCGGCAAAAATAGAATGCCTATGTCCACTTGTGTTCCCAATGCCATGGAAAAATTCGCCTTTTTTATCGACGTGGAACATTTCTTTGTAGATAATATAGGCAACATTAGTTTTTCCATTCATAACCTGTACCATGAAGTGGTGTTGACAACCTTGCATTTGTGTAAACATATTCTATTGTTTCTTCTCTGGATCACGTTGGTCTTTGTGGTCTGTGGGACCGTGTTGACACCAATAGCTATGAAAAAGGCATAATCTCATCATCTTGAAGCAAGAGAGAGTAAAATATCAGTGGAACATACAAATGAATGTTGAAAGATACAAACCTATGATACCAAATTATTTTTCCATATTTTTTTTCGTCGATGGGACGCATGGTGGTAGGTTCTCTTTTTTTCTTGTCCACAAATTTAGTTTCAAAAACTTCAAT